>JBAMJV010004973.1:0-20000 GCA_037951105.1 Echinarachnius parma
TATGGGGAAAATTGGACCTACTTTTTATAACAATTCCATTTGTAGCCTATATTGAAATACCCATTCAAATTGTACATAAAATGGATTTGGCGGCCATTTTGGATTTTGATTGTGCCCTCAACACCATAAAAGAGCTTTTAGCACATATTTAGTTTCATTTTATTGTAAGTTAAGTCGAGGGAAAAAAAATGTTTTGATTTATTTGTGTAGAATGGCGTTAAAATTAACATTATATTATTCTGGGGGGCTAAAAGAGGCAAATTTCCACGCTTTGGCGGCCATTTTGGATGTTCACATTTAAAACCAAAAGCTCAATGTTTCGTGTCTGTCACTCAGCAGATTTGGAATCAGCACCCCTGAATTGACAAGAAATCATCACAAAATGTTGTATATGTCAAAAAACAAGGTCAGGTGGTGTCTAGCTTGGACTATTAAACATTGTTTACCACATAGGTACATAACAACAAAATCTGTTTTTACACATTGCGTATATGGGGAAATGGGGGAAAATGGAAGAAAATTGAAAATTGCTTGAAATGACCGCCATCTTGATGACGTCATTTGAGCATGGTCCTGACTGAGAAATCAAATGAAACTTGGTATGCGACATTTCAGATGACATCAAATTATGTACAATTAAAATCTCAATGTTTATGGTCCAAAATAAGCCCTCAAATAACGGCGGCCATTTTGAAATTCAAAATGGCGTCCATAATTGTAGTCGATCGAAGTTGAAAATAATTTATTTGAAATCAGCACCCTAAAATTATCAAATTTAGCCCACTAGCATGATTTCTGGATTGAAAAATCAGGAAATATCCAACAAAATGTAATATTTATTATTTTATTTTACACAAATATGAAACAAAATGGCCGCCATGTTGATGACGTCATTTGAGCATGTTCCCCTACGAGAATTCTGGATAAATTTTATATGCGATATATTCAGGACCCATACTTTCAGAAAAAAAAAAATTTTGCTTGTTGTCCGACAGTTGCCGGTTCGGCAAGTTTGAAGGCACTTTTTGGCCATCTCCTACTCACCTACTGGGTAAGCGGGCAAGTTCTAGTGTTAATTTATTGTTGATTATTAAGCCCTGCTTTAATGATTTTGTAGTATTTTAAGCACAATTGGAGGCAAATGTGTCTATTTGGAGTATTTGTATCATAATACATAAACAACAAAACAAAAACAAAAACAAATATCTACAACACACAAGTCTATGGAGGTGCTTTTGATCAGAGATTTTAAACAAAACCGAGGCGATTTAAATTGTCATTTAAATAAAATCTATTTAAATCGCACCAACTCTTGGAGGATAATAGTCCACGACACGTAGATTAAGAAAAAAAATGAGCTTGAGATTTAGACTTTAACGCAGTTTGATTGAATGCATTATTGAATCTGGAATCACTGTGTTGTGTTAGATTTCATCCGACGCCTGCACAACAGATACACTACCTTTAAGTTTGTCTTATTATTTGTGACAGAAAACACATTTAAAGTATACTTTGTTACTTTCATAAATTACAATTTTATTTATAACAAACATGACCATTGACAATTATTTGACTAGTTACTATATGCACGTATATAAAATACAATAACTGCATTTACGGGCAAAGGAACGTTTTCAAAGAAGAAACTCTTAACATATTTTGATTCACCATGAAAAAAGACAAAATTCAGTCTGAAAGTGAATTTTAGCGCCCTTTTTATGTTGGGACGGCCACTTTAAAGGGAGAGTTCAGTTTTGGTATAGAGGGCGCTTCAAGAATATTTTTTTTGTGAGGTAATGAAAAACTGAGTGTAAAATTTGATAAAACACACAATTTTAATGGCAGAATCAACTTTATTTGATCAGAAACAGCTGAAATATCAATAAATATATCCAACTATATCAAATATGGGTCCCACATTTATTTACCAATCTAAGTAATGATCTCTCTATTGAATCATTATTTCAACAAATCATTAGATTCACAATGTGTTTTTAAAGAGTGTTTGTGTTTTAATGGCTGCTTTAAAAAAAAAGGAAAACATCATTTTAAATGGCCGTTTGTAAGTTTTATATCACTTTCGGGCATAGTGGATTATAACTATAGTTTGTAATGATATGATGCAAGTTTTGGTTACTAACATTCAGTTTGACTAAAACTGAACTATACCATTAATTTATTTCAATGCTTAGTGCAGAAAAAACAGTAAATATATTATACTGGTGCATGTAGAAATGTGACCATATATGTTTGCGTAACTTACCAATAAAATTCTTCAATTTGAATATTTATGTTTTAATACATAATATTTGATAGATACTTAATATTTTATTTTAATACAGCATGTATACTGACATATACACATTTATACATATAAATAGACACATTTAAATACGAACCACTAACGAACAATTGAATACTGCTTATATAAAAGTAAAAAATCAACAATCTTTCTAATATAGTATTTTAAACCACATTTTTTTTTTTTGGAATTGGCAAATTGAAAGCACAACATACTGTGAAAACACTTATAATATAAGAATGATAAACGTGTACGTTATATACGTTTAAGGCAAGATAAGGTCCTGATTTATATTATAATTACAGATTATATCAAAGTCCACTCAAATGTTCTTTTTTGTTCTTTGCTTTCTTTAAAATGTTGTCAGATGCTAGTTTTTTCATAATGTTTTACGACCCTCTGACAATAAATATTATGAACAATATTATCTATCAATGAAACTTATATTGAATTAGTCGCAATTTAATTTGTAATATACATTGTATGTATCACAATAACAATCACAATTGTCTCACAGATTATTACTTCCAAATAAGCACTTGTAAAATCATTTTACTTGAAACTAACGAAAACAGAATTATGACTTCAAACTTGAACAAAGTTGAATAATGAATAATACGACAGTATACGACAAGCTTATAATTGATCTTATGTTAGTGCAGTTTAAGAGATATGCAGCTATAAATTAGAGATGATATTTTATTTAAAACAATTTTACAAATGCTTACTTTTTAAGCTTTGCCATAATCAACGCAAATTTTTGGGCAATAATACTCAACAAGGTTTGTTCAATTAATGATTTATAATGTTGTTTTAATTGTTACAATACTTGCTTTATATTCAGCAATCTTATACTGTACATATACATAACAAACAATGGAACCCAATGCATAACAAACTATGGAACCCAATGCACCGTTCTAAACTGTTCTAAACTCACATTTTGAATGTGAGGTTCTGCAGGGCTGTCAACTTTGGGGAACTGCTTGGAGGGAGATTTTTTTCTCTCTCTCACCTGCCCTCCAAAAGTCGCTCAGTAGGGGGGGGGGGGGGGGGGGGGTGTCCATAGAAATGTTTCGAAGCCGAGACCGAGTACTTTAAAACAATTTGAGACAGAGACCAGGACCAGTCGAACCACAATGGAAACAAACGCGTTCGATAGTTCGTTTTTATTTTGGTAAGGAGACTTTCATTTTACACGTTTGGCGGAGGTTTCTTTCATAAACCGGGAGATTGGTGGGACGGCGGGAAGATGAGCGTGGTGGCGTGAGACTCCCGCCAAATGCGGGAGGGTTGACAGCACTTTTAACCGTTCTGGCAGTTATTAATTTGAACTCTCGAGGTGTTGAATGAATCTAAGGCATTATAATATAATAATAATAATATTAATAACATCCTCGATTTATATAGCGCCTATCATGAATAAGCACATTCTGGTCCTGTTTTGGTACATTCACATATAAATGGTTTGTCGTTATTTTAAATGCACATTAAGAACTACATAGCAGTACTGGGAAATCGCTTTTATTTTTCAAATGTTCATCCTATATAAATCAACTAAAAAGCCAAACGAAGGCACCGTTCGTTTTGTTCAGAAAGGCGGAAACCTGAATAATCTCTTTGTGTTTGTGGGCCTCTTGTGATAATAAATTACTGATGAAAGTCATAATATACATTCGAAGTACATTGAGAGATAAACGATGAATACAAATAACGTATTTGACAGAAGAGGCTTTTTTCACATTAATACTCAATATCAAATTCAAAGCATGACAATTATTATTACACTAAATAAAAATATATCTGAATATGAATATTTACAAATGATTATTATCTACGGGGTTTCAAAGGCTTTGTATACAAAGTGATAAAGGGTTTAAAACAATGCTTTACTAAAGCACGACTACATGAATTTTGCAATATGCTAACATTTTATTTTAACTTGGTTGGCATGGTTATTACATAACTGGATTGCAACATTCCGCATCAAAACGCATTAGCCCCTTGTTGAGACACCAGCAGGCATAGTCCTACTGTTGGTTGCCTTGGTTATTTCATATTCAACAGTACTTTGCATCAATACGCATCGAAACATGTTAGCTTTTGTGTGAGACATGGACATACGGTTAATTTATTTCCAATGGGCGAGGTCGTTTGCCTGAATTCCATCTCTCCAGCTTCCATCAAACATCAAATGAATTTCCCCCAAATATATATGAGATGGTTATTACGCAAATTTGAGGTGCCTTTTCCTGAAGATCAGGTGACTTTACCTAGATGTGAGACGAGTTGTCCCTTTTTCTCCTTCCACGAATATGAGGCACCTGTTGCCCGGATGTTGTTAGCCCCCAACCCTACCTCGTACTCTTTTAGTGGAGGTCTAACAACTCTCTCCTCATGACGCGTCTGTATAAACGTTGGGTAGTATCACGTTTGTCTAAAGGTCTCTATAGAACTTGGAATTTCTAGCCGTCTACGCTAATCTTCAAAGAAATAAGCATGACTGTCGTCAAGCTGGGTCAAATGACGGTCTCAGTCCTGCCGTGGCTTGATGCCTATTATTGAGAAAAAAGAAAGGTGACAAGAAACCGATGTTATCTATTACAGATATGTATACAACTTCTTAAAGGTAATATACAAATGAGAGTGGTTTGAATTGAGTTTAGACTTGTATTATAATGTTTGTATTAGCCATGTACATTATACAGCTGGGGGCTGTTTCACAAAGATCCTAAGTTGAACTAAACTCTAAGTTGGACTTAAAGATTATGGAAAGCCATTAGTTACTTTGACATATTGTTGAAAAGGTTCGTTTAAAAGACATAAAATGTTGATTACAATTATTTTAATATTCTCTATTATCAAGGAGATTCCATGTGCTAGATGTAAAATGTATGAAATGTCTAAAATACTTGCATTTTTACTATTCAATACATTTTATTCAAGTGCTACAAATGGCTTACCATAAGATTTAAGTCCAACTTAGAGTTAAGTTAAACTAAGGATCTTTGTGAAACACCCCGATTTACGAATGAAAACTGTATTTTGTTGGGTTTATTAGTTGAGATATCGTGTTTTGCAGTTACTTTTTATTTGTGGCGTGATTTTCAGCAGTAAAAGAAACTGATATCAGTATAACGATGTTAGCCCACTGTATTGATGGTTATAATCGAGATATATCGTTGTGTCATTCACATAGTTGCTTTCATTTTTTGCGAATTACACAAATGGTTTTAGATGGTGTTATACATTTAGGTTGTGTCTTTCATGTAGACTATTAATTGCTTGGTATTCATTACGTAGTTTTCGGCAGTAATCAATACGAGAATCGTTGTAATCCATGAAAAGACAGACATGATTTAAATTATGTAATCATTGGGGCTTAGGTTGAGAAATCATTGTGGCTTTCACATAGTTGCTTTGGATTAACGTCATGATTTTCGACAGTAAAGGAACAGTTAATTGAATAAAGTTATAATACAATTGTAGTTTGGTTTAGGTTGAGATATATTTGTGTATTTTGCATAGTTGTCGTGGTTTGGGGCGGTAAAATATGATAACATGGGAGTCGTTGAATTTCTGCTTCGCATACCTTACTGGGAAATGAGGGCGACGATCTAGGAGCGTGTGTTTCCACGGTGAGTGATGTTCCAGCTCTGTGTGTGTCCATATCAACCAGTAAGCGAACTTTCTTTGGACTGTCGAGAGAGATGAAAAAGGTGATGTAATACTTGAATTTTGAACAAGTTTCAACGTGATCATATTTTTAATAAAACTAATCATAATAATGATCATTAGAATAAGAAAAGGGAGACACAAAGAGGAGGAGAAGATCGCGAATAGCAATGATGATAATAGTGGATACTTACATGTATACGCACGTTCCGTCATTTGAAGATAGCAACATATCCTCATGGTTATTATATGATATAAATTATACAAAAATAAGTTAAAGCTTTAGCAATGTTTATAGCCACCATAAGTTATAATATTCCTCGCTCTTATATTCGTCAAAAAAGTATCGTTTAAATATTTTACAAAGGCATTTGAGTTTTGAATAATCTATTAATGTAATTTGTGGCTACTTACTTCTTATAATGGCCGTGCCCGTGTCCATGGTTGCTTTGTACATGCCCATGTTTTCGTGCAGGGGCATTCCCACTGTCCATGTTAGGGGGGTACTGATGATTCTGATGAGCAGAGTGTTGGTGATGATCTTTGCCATGTTTGCCCGACATAGCACCACTAGTACTGCTCTCTTCCTGTAGTTCCCCCGCTGCGTAATGGGGTCGATTCGTCCCGAACTTAGCTAGGCGCTTTTGCTGTTGCTTAGTTGGCTGGAACATTCTGTTGCAACAAAATCAGGGGTGTGCAGGAATACATTTGTCAAAATTAAATCCGATTAATCCAACAATAGAATTATTTATAAAAATCCAAGTAGAGGGAGGTCGTTTTAGTCATTTCATCTCATCGATTTAATTTTACCCAGAATTTAGTTTAACCAATTAAAATGTTAACAATTATACATTGATTGACTAAGGCCCTTCTTCCAATGATTAGCATAATATTGTCACAAATTGTAAATAACAAATAACTACGATTTGAATAGTTGAATACATAAACGAAATATCGGTAAACATATCATGTCATGGTGGATTTGTGAAGAAACATGTATTTGTATTTTTTTGTTTTAAGAGTTAATTTCTGAAGTTATTGGACTATTAGGGAAATGCGTTTTGTACACGCTGGTTCAACTTGTTAAAAAGAAATGAGACAACAATTATGCAAAAAAAAAGGTAATATATTTACTTACGAAAATAGCCTCACTTGTTGTATCCGTCTGCAGGAAAAAAAGAATTAAAAGGAAATTATCATTAAAACATCAGTTTTATATTAATATTCTCTTGAAAATCATGAACTTAGTTCACCAGATGCGATTTCACGTACTTAAAAATGCTTTGCCAATTTTGGTTGAAACTGTGAGTTGTTGTCATGAACACGGTGATATAAAATCGCGATTATGTTGCTTTCGATAAATTAGCTGTTTTATTCCTTTTTGATCGGTGCACTAGTCAATTCCAACGCTTTTTGTGATCTCACTGCCCATATACAGGGTGGCCCAGAAAGAATGCAACACCTACGATCGTTAATATCATCAACATCATCCACCAAATGTCATTGTTTTTTATTTGATTGGGTAGAACATTCTTTTTCCAACACAATTATACCATGAGCATTGACTTTGGGTAAGGCGTTTGGATCCTAGGGCCATTTTTCTGAGGCAATGTAGTTTCCAAAATTTGCTGTTGTTGCATTCTTTCTGGACCAACCTGTATAGCTTACATGAGGGAATTATAGGAAGATTACATTTGATAGTGTATTACCCCATTCAAAATCATAATTGTGTAAGCTGCTTGCCTATAATGAAAAATTAGTTTTACATAATTATCCGATTATCAGTTATTGATATTATTATAAACTTTATTGAAAGGTTCCAATAAAAGGAACTGTATTTTCTGATGAAATGGTATGAAGGAAAAGGGATGTTAGACTTGACTGAAAATGTCCACAAATGGAAAGATATTTTGTGTTGATATGGTATGAATGAATAGGGAGATAGTGTAACTGGTTGCCTTACCTCGCATCACCTCGCTTTCTTGCTCTCCTACAGAAGAAAATAACAAGTATAGAAGTCATGAAACATGTAGTTAACATAATTATAAAGTCATGAAACATAAAGTTATCATATAAAGTCATGAAACATAAAGTTATCATATAAAGTCATGAAACATAAAGTTATCATATAAAGTCATGACACACAAAGTTATCATATAAAGTCATGATAAATTTCTTTATATCCCTCATAAGATCGTTTTACAATTGTATTTGACAAATGATAGTTTTAGACAACACGCGCAATCCCCGCGCAATCACGTGACCGGGCTTGATGGCAAAAACTAACGCTAAAAGTTCGTTACGCGTTCGTCCCATAGATCATGTGTTTTAGCAAAATGCACACGCGATCAAATTTGTGCAGTACTCTATGGCGCACACGTTCTAGTCACGTGATTGACATTGCTGGTAAAAACTAACACCCTAGGAAGAAGAACGCCAAGACAGCCAATAAGCACATCCGTGGGAGCGCTAGCACGCATTCATCGCGTATGTGCGCCAGGGGGGTGTCACTGCTGCCAGAGTGCCGCGAATTTTGGTAATCGAAAGGAATACCACTGCAGGTTGCATTATGGGATACTTGGGAATTACATAAACCAATCACAGAGCAGTTCATACGCGTCGTCACCAGATCGAGGTCAATAAAACAATTTCATATGCATACGTCACCATAGATCCCATTGTTCTCAAGCGTGATACAATCTAGGACAGTGCGCAGGAAAATAGGCGCGATAGTCTACGCGCACTTCATAGCATGATGATTGGTCAAGTCTTTCTAGGTCACGACGCGATGACGTCTAGTGGTATTCCTTTTGTGCTTCAAAAATCGGTTCACTCCGCCATGTTGCCCATGTACAAAGTCTATTGGACACGTGACTTGCGCGCGTTAAGTGAGCCTTCTAGTTATAAACGGGTTGGTTTGTTTATTCATACTTCTATGATGTGCGCAACTGCCAGCGCGTTGGTGCGCACTCAGTGTTGCGTCTTTGTGATTGTATGCGCAAAATAACAATGACTTTAAGCGTATTAGATGCGCCGTGGTTCTGGAGCAGGGGGGTGTCACTGCTGCCAGAGTGCCGCGATTATTGGTCATCGAAAGGAATACCACTGCAGGTTGCATTATGGGATACTTGGGAATTACATAAACCAATCACAGAGCAGTTCATACGCGTCGTCACCAGATCGAGGTCAATAAAACAAGTTCATATGCATACGTCACCATAGATCCCATTGTTCTCAAGCGTGATACAATCTAGGACAGTGCGCAGGAAAATAGGCGCGATAGTCTACGCGCACTTCATAGCATGATGATTGGTCAAGTCTTTCTAGGTCACGACGCGATGACGTCTAGTGGTATTCCTTTTGTGCTTCAAAAATCGGTTCACTCCGCCATGTTGCCCATGTACAAAGTCTATTGGACACGTGACTTGCGCGCGTTAAGTGAGCCTTCTAGTTATAAACGGGTTGGTTTGTTTATTCATACTTCTTTGTTCTGGAGGCTCATACTGGCTTCATTAATGTCGATTGATTTTTATATCAAAATTTACAAGCGATTTTATGAAATATTAAAGAGATTTTCACTTATTTTGCTATAGCTGAACACAATCACTGATATTGATGAGTGATATAAAACAACTAACGAATGTGCTTGATTGTGATAGTCAAATCTATTACCGAGGTGGGCTCAAAATGATTATTACCCGAAGCGTAGCTGAGGGTAATAGTCATTTTGAGCCCACCGAGGTAATAGATTGTATACTGTTCATCAATTTTACCAATAGCACATTATAGGTCTTTCTGCAGTATTGTCACCGTCCATTCATTTCATTAAACTATAACATGATAATTATGTTTTACTGTGTTAGATTTCAAAATTAACTTGGTTATTCCTATCAAAATGATACAATCATGAACGAAAACGTATCGACATAAAACCGATTTATGGCATATTATAAACTTACGCGATTTGTTATTAATTACAAATTCAATGTATATATACAGTCACACATGATCTAGCATTCTCCTGTGTATAAAGACCACTTTTCTTGACCCCCTTGTCAGCAGTACAATGTTAATGAATGCATATATAAACACCACGTGCTTATGAAGACCATTTCCATCTCACGTTATGTTGTCTTCATAAAAAAAAAAGTTTGACTGTATTTTAGTATGTCCTGTTTCTTGAAAAGAATGGTATCAAACTACAGACAAAGCTGTTGTAGCGGCCACCTGTCTGTAGCAGCCAACCGCATGCCTATAGTGGCCACCAACATTTATTCCATGCAGAGAAAAATAATGATAAAGCACCTGTCTACAGTGGCCACATTTCTTGTTTCCCTGAAGTGGTCACTATACACAGGTTTGACTGTATAACAACAGTCTGCTTCTTACCTGAACCCGATGGAGGTTGCACCAAATACAATAGCAACAGCAAATATAATTGCCAGAGACCCGCCGATGATGGCGCTTGTCAAGATGCGTACTTGGTCTTTATTATCCTTTGCGTCTTCATCCTCCCCGCCACCATGGGGATGAACTAGAAGATGAACATATGAAGAGCTTTAATTCCAAAAGGCGCTAAATCAACTATCCATACAAATTGAGTTAACGATATCAGTACATTAATAAGCTACATGGCTATCTAGAAGTCCAAACTTTAAGACAAATTACACAGTTAAAATTAAAAATATGCAACGTTCTATGTTCATATTCTCACAGGCATGTGTACAAAGTGGGGCAAAAAACCCTACTATTTCCGAAAGTTGAAAAAAGTGGATTTAGCGCCTGTTGGAATTAAGCTCCAAGTATGAAGAACATGATATTTTGTCAACAAAACTATACTTGAGTGTTTCATAGCCAATACAATAAACACCCATGCAACAAATACTTCTTGCGTTGTTAATGATGGCTCAATGTTTTTTGTTTTTGTTTAATGTTGACTTCATAACATCTTTATCAGCAACACCACTTGGCAGAACTAGATCGTGATAGATTTGAATATATAGTAACTGGCCTCTAGATCTATACCATTTAGGTCTACTGCTATTAGGTCTATAACCAACATTGACTAAATGCCGGAAGTAAACCACAGTGGTATAGAAGAAGAGGCCAGTTACAAACATCAGGATAATAGGCTTAATATTGAATTATGGATTGGGATTACGGTTGGTGGTTGGGAGTAATGTTGATGCTATGATTAAGGTTATGGGTTATGATTATTAGGTTAGAGTAAGGGTTAGGGTTCAATATTCGTGAAATAATAGTCTTGAATGTCGTTTTGAATCAAGTGATGCCAGCACATAATTCAATGCATAGGCTCGTGTGTGTAAAAAGGAGTGTAGAATTTAATTCATAAAATAGAAAGTATTCACCTGTTAGACTGAAAAGTTCCACACAGTATCAGCATTTGTATTACATTATCTATATAGCGTAAACACTTGAGACGAATTGAGAGGGCCTGCAAATCTATGAATAGCCCTTTAAATAATGGAGTAGTGAGGGAACTCCAGGGGAAGAACTGGGCCACCTACATGCAAACATTCACTGCGAACAGGCTGCGCAGAATCGGGACCGCACTATCATTACCTTTTCGCCCGATAGAATGTGCGTTGCAACAATGCATATGCTATTACCATGCACGCGGTACATTGGAATGTAGGTGGCCGAGTTTACCAGCGTGGCCGAGTTCACCAGCATGGCCGAGTTCCCCAAAGGGCCAAAGCCATCCCTTTATTTAATGGTACCTGGTCGAACAGGAGTACGTTCAGTCGTGATGACGTCCACGAATAGAGATCTCGGAATGCACACAGCACCCTTTCTGGTTGAGTTGTGGTCAGAGCAAGATACCCCAGCCCAGCCACAGAAACACACACAGTCGCCAAAACTATTGCACACCTGTAATATATGAATATTACATTGAAATATTACAGGTAGTCATTGATTAAGAAGAAAATATTATTTTTATATTTCTACATTCAATAAAATATCCGGTGTTTGCCTATGGTTTCACATTCGGATTTTAATATAACTTTCAATATACATGTACAAAGGCAAATGCATTATGACCAAAGTATCACTGCATAAAATCGTCTTGTGGAGTTTTGTATATTACCTTTTTATATGAAGCCTAGTGTCTATATAATTCCTCTACATTTCTATTGTGTGCATTAAGAACCGGATCAATTATTAAAGTAGTGTAACAAGAGTTGAGCATGGCACTCACCCCATTTCCTGAACACATCTCTTCCATCGTTCCCGCGGGACAAGTTGGAGCATCTACCAGCTGACAAGAGCCCTGTATACACGCATTCCCGTTCCCGCTCCCGTTCCCGCAAGGTGTCCCGTCTGGTGCCGCCCCATAATTGGTTCCGTCTGGTAGAGGTGTATTCAAGATTCTGTAATCAGAGAAACATTCCACATTCCGTTCAATATTTACAATGAATTTGTGAATCATCTCGTGTTAAAACTATTTTAGAAAATAAAAAACACTGTCAGTAATAAATATGAAAACAAAGAATGTTACATCTTATTAAGTTATATGACTTAGTAAAATACGAGTCATTGATTGGCTCAACACAGTCACATGATTGTCATAATATTTGTTATATTACACGGCATGACTCGTGTAATATTACTTGGCGCGCGCGGCAAGAGGGATCGTGTTATGACGTAACAATGAGAGAGAGGGATTCTATTATGACGTCACAATGACTTGTTAACATATCACTTCGAAAAGCCACATTTTCTAATAGAGCTCAGAAGGGCTGAAAGTGTGAAGATGTGTTACCTTTGTCATATAATATAACTGATGTTAACTTTGTTGTCGGGAAAATCATGGAATGTTCCCTCAGGATTTAAATGTTATTTCGTGAAAACAATAAGTCCCTCGACTGCTCTATAGCATTTAAAATCCTCGGAGAGGAACATTCTGTGATATTCCCTCCACCACCAGTTAACATTTGTATAATGTCATACCTTATCAAACAAGTTTCCATATTTCTTCTGACCATCACAAACATAAAGGCCCGTATTCACAAAGGAGGTTTGTACAAACCCCGGTTCAAACCGCGGTTTACATCTATGGAATGCCAATTGTAAACTGATGGAGAGAGAATGTGTACCATCAACATTGTTAACAAGTAAGGAATTTACATTCTCTCTCCATCAGTTTACAATTGGGGTTTGTACAAACCTCCTTTGTGAATGCGGGCCATTGGGTTTCAGATACGAACAACAGTCAGATGGGCTTTCTAGATCAGTCGGTAGAGCACTGGTCTAGCAATCCGGAGGTTTCGGGTCGAATCCAAGGAAAGCCCTATTTTCTTAATTCATTTTCAGTTAATTTACAATATATCACAACTTGAACATTTCACAAATTAAACACAATGAAAAAAATTTAAACGTGAAAAAACCCATGTACAAGAACTAATTATATTCTTAAACAGGATAACTTATAGCTGATGTTCCTAAATATTAAAATACTACGTAAGTTGTAAATATGAACAAAATATGAACAAATATAGATTTCAATTTGTCCAAAAATAAATAAAGACATGGAGGGTGTTTCACAAAGATCGTCAGTTGAACTTAACTCTAAGTTGGACTTAACAACTATGGTAAGCCATGTGTAGCCTTGGAGTAAAACATATTCAAAAGCAAAAATGCAAGTATTTTAGACTTTTTATAAATTTTGCATCAAGAACATGAAATCTCCTTGATAATTGAAAATATTAATGAATTGAATCAACATGCCTTAAAAATACTTGTAAAATATGTTTTCAAAGAAACTAAAGGCTTACCATAATGTTTAAGTCCAACTTAGAGTAAAGTTCAACTTAGGATCTTTGTGAAACTCCCCTATGGTAATGTTGTAGTTTTGCAACTTCTTGCAGCATTGCATGGTGACATAATTTATCCTATTGGACATTGGATCAAACACTCATAATGCATATTCAGTCAGGGTTAATTATTTTGGTTGTTATTTGCAAGAAATGAGATCTTTCACCTGCATTGAGGACTACCAATCAACTCTTCGGCAGCCGTCGCAATCCAACGCGCCTGTAGTGACGTCATGTCGACTCCTGTGACGTCACATGCTAGCCAGCCACACTCTCCGTCTCTGAGGGTTATTTGAGCGAAATAATAATTCACCTGATTTAGTACCATAAAAATAGTGATAGTTTACTTATTGTTGCAATGTAATTAACAATAACAAAGACAACATCAGTTATATATAGTCTTGATTTTTAAACCCGGTTAATTTATTGCTAAAAAGGTTCAATTAACAATAACAAAACAGCATCAATTATATAATGCCGATTTATGAAACCGTTTAATTATTGTTAAAAGTTAATTTAATGATTTTAAAAAAGAACATCAGTAATATAACACAAATTTACCATGTTATAAAAGTGGTAACAAGATCAAGATTATTACATTGCACATTCCTTTGTTGTGGTAATAACCTTTACCAGTACCATAAAAAACGATAAAAACATAATAACAGCAAAATGCAACAACACCAAACGTATACAATGAAACACATATTTACCCATGGGTCGTTGTTGAGTTGTTAACGTCTACTATATCCAAAGTAACGTTTGTTGAACAGGAGTCTACAGCACCCGCTCGTCCCCCTGATGAATACATGTATTAAAGAGATAAAATAGTACTGGTCGAACTTTTTCAGTCACTAAAACGTGTACATTAGTAGTCATGATTATATGATGCTTAAATGGTAGAAGAAATGTTTAAATTCATTTGAAGTCATGATATAGTTTTAAATAACAGATGTTAACTCAAAAGGATGCTATTCAGACACCTGATTACGACAACCCCAATTTCTTCAAAAATTGTCAATGTGATTGTTTTTCTAAAATTTACATAAAAGGAATTTTGGTATATATTTATACAAATGTGATGTAAGATTTATGCATATAACATTTCATATTAGATAGTTCATAGGCTATACGAGTCAACGTCCACAACTTGCTCGAAATTACTTTATTTCAGGATGTTTTGGCCTTTTCTGAACGGATTATGATCAAACAACCGTTTTGGCTCCGAAAGTTCATGTGCTCTTTCAGTTCCTTTTCTTAATTTTCCTCTACCTCACAAATTAATTATTTTTGAAGCGCCATCTGAACCTGAACCTTACTATCCCTTTAATCATGATTAAGAGGTAAGAAGAAATGTTTCTAGAATATGAATGATTGTAATTACAATTGCGATAAAATGCAACTATTGTAGACGCGATAGAATAATATTATAGATCTTGTCTGATTTCATAATCATGTTTATCAGTGGAGAACATTACTAATTATATAACACCTTAGAATGTTCTCGCAATGTGATTGGTTGAATTCATGTCACATGACATTCGTGGAAATGCTCTATTGCACGATTTTTACGTCATAATCGTGCAATAGAACTTTTATTTAGTTCTATTGCACGATTTTTACGTCATAAACGTGCAATGGAACTTTCGTGTAGTTGTTTTGTGCAAGCGCCAGCGCGCGTTAAAAATAACTGCGCGCATTGCGCAGATTTTCCATTCAAGAACAAGCGAATTACGCATTACAAGGTGGCTGTGCGCGGGAAATTGAGGTTTGCATTAAGAAACTAGCCCGTAGAGCTTGCCAGAGCTGGGCCAGGGGCGGTAAAGTGTAACTTCCCCCAAAATATCAAATGAAAAGGATCTATTTAAGGATCTATTTTAGTTTTTACACCTAGGTGTCATATAAAACAAATAATGAATGTTTTTTTCCATTCGTGCAATGGTACGAATATTTTCATTCGGTGAAAGATGGAACAACATTCCATCTTTCACCTCATGCAAATATTCGTACCATTGCACTCATAAACATTCATTATTTGTATACTAGCCACCAAAGATACGAGAACTACTCTAGTGCTCGTACCCATGACATTTTTAATCAGGTTTGAAGAAACAAGTTTCTGAAATATAAAATGTTATAATTGATCTAGCATACAATGGTGCTATACACGATATAATATAAACAAGAAATGATATAATTGAACTAGAGTACAATGATGCTATACACGATATAATATAAACATTATATATATAATATATAACATGGAATATGTTCATATCATCAGAAGATAACAGATAATTTCAAACAAAAAATGTGTAGAGATATTTTTTTTATAACTTTAGTTATGGCAATTAACCGCGATACGCTTACCAATTACCCAATATTTATGATTCAATTTTAATAATTTTACTTGGTGTAATAATTTACTTGACTCTGTAAAAAGATCATAATAACACGTTATTATTTTCTAAAGATCATTTTATTAGTGTAGCATATGGCAGTTGACTAGGAAAAGATACACATTACCCAATGTTCAGTATCCATTTTCTAATTTCAAATGAGGGTGGTGGCTTAGCGGTTAGAGTGTCCGCCTCATGCACGGGAGATCCCGGGTTCGAACCCAGACCGGGTCATACCAAAGACTTTAAAAATGGTACCTTCTGCCTTCTAGCCAGGCGCTCGGCATTAATAGAATGGAGAAGGGAAAGTTAATCACACGAGTTACCAGAGGACTGTGGCCGAGAGCACGATCATGACCCAGGACCAGCCCTAGTTCCACCGATCTCTAAGATATGCTTGTGTAATCCTTTACGGTTGAATGAGTAAGGGCGGCATAATGTGCTCTGCTACGTTTTGTTGATTTGTATGTAATTCTAGCATATTGACATCGATGAGTAAGAGCCAGTGATGCTAATTTCCATGGTAAATGTCGCTGGTCCGTAATCGGACCCCTGCCCCCTGGCCCTCTTCTGTAGCTTTCGCTACATTTAGTAGACGTGTGGCCTAGGGCTAATGAATCGGAGATAGGCGCCGCCTTATGTGCCAAAAGGACGTTTTGTTAAACTCTAGAAACTTACCTTCTCCCCATATAATAGAACACTGGTTCTCGTTTGTCTGGCAGGTTCCACCATAGCACATCCCCTAAATGATCACAGAATACGACACATGAAACAAGCGTAATATTATCAAACATCGCAACAAACTTTTCTGGCATTTCATAAAGTCCAGATCCCCCCCCCCCCCTTAAATTTTATAACATTAATGCCTAACGTCTCCTCCATACGTTGGTATTGAATTCATAGGTCTGCAGAAGAAGACTAGTTATATTATTTAGGACGTACCCGTTCTATTGTCCCCAAACTTACGCGTTTAATGACTTAAACACTTTTGGTGCTTACGGAACTTAGGGCACTTTTAAGTTCCGTAAACTCAGGTGTTTAATTGCATCGTTTATGAATTACAGAATCATTTGCAACAAATTTGGCATCTATTTAATACCAAATAATGGTTCTAAAACAAATAAGCATGTGTTGTTCTTTGCGTAATGGTTCCCTTTCATGTAAAAACTGACCTGATCGTCCGCACAGGAAGTGCCATCATGCAGAACCGTATTTGTTGGACACTGAAAAAGAAACAACACATATTATATGGTCTTTATACAGAGAACCTAACGAAAATCTAATTACTTTCATTTTCGTTTCAAACATATTTAACATGTCTAAGGCATGAATGATGATCAAGTAAATAAAGACATAATACACTCTTTTATTTATAATAATTATCGTTTAGAATCGTGATTCATAATTATACGGAATTAGAATATTTTCAAAAAGGAAAACATTTGATTTAATACAATAGTTTTTATAATGAAGACAAATGTAATGAAACAATAATGAATAGTTATTTTGATGATCACCTTTTTATGATATGTATGTACGACATGTACGAGGCAATCACTTAAGATTTGTACGGTTCACCAACTCCTGTATTTAGTCCAAACCTAGTTTGATATCTAATCCATGTTCGAGGCATAATATTTATTGTATGTTTTATTTTATGAGGAGATAGAAATGAAATGAAATTTCCGAGCGCTTTGAGACTTAACTGTAAATAAGGGCTATATAATCAAAATTGATACTTATTCATAATAATAATAATAATACACAGTATTTATATAACTCATATGCACGTCTCTATGCGCTTGTATTATTACCCTGGTCGTTACTGGTACAGTTCAAACCCGCACAATTATCTTGCGCATCATCTCAACTCCCTGGGGAGCGTACTATTATAAGGTCACATACCTGTCCTGTTACACCAGTGCAATATTCCGGAATGTCACAACTGTTTCGTCTTTCTCGGCACAAAGTTCCCGCTTGTAACACCTATACACGAGTATATTACACATTAGGATCTAGTTACTTTGTTGACATGTGCAAAAATTGAAGAAGGGGTTGATTAAATGTGTATTTCTTTCATCTGATATGTCCACTGAGTGATGTGTGAAAATTCATTTGTAAATGGATGTCATATGACCAATGATACAAAATGCGAAATTAAATTTGCTAACTCTTGAACTAACTTTGTACACAGTTTATTTATATATTATCCATTATCTTTTTAACAAAAGACAAATTTGGAATCCCAAAACCTTTTTCATGTATGTATTGGTAATACGAATACAACGAGGTATGTGAAAACTGCTAGAGTTCTAAGTAGGTTTTATGGATTTCGATAATGTAACTAGATCACGGGAGAATGGCAATTTATTATTTGTTTGTATATCTCCTGAAAAATATATATTTCCATTTCATGTCTTCTATGGTACATGTACTCACGTGTTATATACCGGTTGGGAATATTCAATGAACATAAACAAAGAACAATATTTTCACCAGGAATTGAACCGAGACCACGGGATTGCCAGTCAGGATCTCTAACCATTGAGTCACAAGGCCACATAACACTTTTCATTGCTCGTATGAAATATTATGGCGCATTGTAAATGTGTATTATTTCATTGGTTGAACAGTAATTTTATACAACTTTCCCATCTAACTCAGAAGGCTCATAATAATGCAAACAATTCAGAATTAAACGTTATTTTGAATAATAGTTTATACCCAAGCGATTGATGAAAATGGAAAGAAATTACAGTATGATAATCATAATAACTCATAAACTCACTTTTAATAATTGTTATCTTGTTGCAACATGCCTTCTATTCATATGAAAATAAATAAATAAATAATAAGTAAATAAATACAAATTATATAATGTTAATCATGGTTGTATCATCAAGTTCTTAAAATATCGAAACAGTCTAAACCAAGGAATATTACATGACGTTACAAGGTGACTTCAGTAAAGAACATTTTGATGGTCCATGAATTACTCTTTGACTTTGCAAATCATTGACAAGTACTTGCCTTGCATTTGTTATCACAACACTTTCCCCCAGCACATACCGCGCCTTCTACAAGACTGCAGTTCTGGCAACACCTCAAGCAACCCTGAAACAAATAATAATAATTACGAGGTAATAACAAACTTAGAACATGAAATGATAGATAAACTGACAGCTAATCAATATTAAATACCATGTCAGGACGCGTTTAATGATCATATCGTCATTTTCCGTTTTATATTTTCCTTTTGTATAACAAACCCAATATGTTAACAGAGGAATAGTAGCATTAATATGAATTCATTTATATGGCGATAAATACAACAGTTTCTAGCGCATAAGCTCTGGTTACTGGGTACAATTTAATCCACACGATATGAAGTGTGTGATTTGAACTCCATGGGAAGCATCATACATCTAGCATCAGCCTATGGTTAGGTAACGCGGCGTCCCACAAGCAAAATGTTTATTTGCTGCACATGACTGTGCAGCAATTAGCTCTTATCCCAAACCTAATCAAACGCTATCTCAAGTGATCAAATCATGGATCAAATACTACGTAACATGAGGTTTATATTGTCATTTCAAAGTTGTACCACAGCGAAAACGACAGGAACAAATATGAAGCAATTATGTACAAGACGAATAATGACAATTAGCACAACAACAAGTAAGTGCGGGGGTGCACTGCCCCCCTCCCCTCAAAAAAAAAATAAATAAAAAATTGTTAAAAACATAATTAAAAAAAACACATGGGGACAATTTGCGTACAAACAGAGAG